>LR812536.1:31765432-31787932 GCA_903798195.1 Danio kyathit | reverse complement strand
TGAAAATAACAGAATGTAACAAAATGAATACTTTTGATTTGTGAAAATAAAACCCAGTATATCGAACATCTGGTGAATGCCATAAAGACAGAAATTAATGAATGTCGTCCAAGATAAACGCTTTTAAGTTATTTGTAAGGTGCACTTCAGTATAGTGACTATTCTATTCTTTCGGTAATAAGGAAACATTTGTTGCATTTATGGATCATCGGATTTAAGGTCTGAGCACTGTGATAGTTTAAGCAACATGCCATGTAAGAGTAGGCTGGAGCAGATTTGCAGACTTTTTACCATTTACCATTAGCGGAAAGGGAAAAAAGAGTCGGAGAGGCTCATTTACACACTTTAAATGAAAGTGTCTGATATCCTATAACGTTTATTGCACACAAGGTTCTTCATAGAGGAAAAATATTCTTTGGATTACTAAAACATTTTATAGGAACAGTTTATTGAAAGTTTCTTTGAGGAAACAAAAATGAATACTTTGCCTTATTAGAATATTTATTTAGGCTACTGGTAATTGTTTTATTTGTAATAATTCATGCTATTTTTTGTCTTGTTTAAGTTATTTAGCATGCATGCATAAATAAATAAATAAATAAATAAATATGTAGGTAAATAGGTAGGTAAGTAGGTATGCATTTAATGCAGTCTGTTCATCAATACCAGTCTACATATTCTGTTTATTCTGGGAATTTAGGTGTGTCGTGTCATGCACAGGCTGGGAATCATCATTGAAGGCCAGCTTTTGTTTTCGTCTCGTAAATAGTGTACCTTTGTTGTGCAATAATTTAAACATATAACCGTTTTGTGTACAGCTACACGAGAAAAAATCTCCTTGTAAACTGTAGGCTACAACTTTTTGGAAGTTGCGCTGTAATATTTAACTTTTACGTAAAACGCGAACTGACGTGAACACATTGAGATAATTATGATCAGTTTTGTTATAAGTAATTATTTCTATTATATGTACCCTCTACAGGCCATACTTTATGTGCATGCACATTTAAACACTTGTGCTGACCGACAGAGGTGTGAATCTGAGAGCTTTTCTACCAAATGAAGTGGCGGCAGAGAGAGAAATAAAGAGATGTGCAGCTGTCAGGGGTCAGGCGAGCTGAGATTGCTTCCAGAGATCCTTTGAAAAAATCACACGTTTGAAGGCTTAGTGCTGTGCTGCCTTCGCATTTCAAGCTCAGATCAGTGAAATAAAGGAGAGAAAAAGAGAGGGGGAGAGAGAGAGGCAGAGTGAGAGAATAAGACAGATATCCGCTAAAGAATTCACGATGAACAGAGGACTGGTCTGGACTGAGACATTTGGGGAGACGAGAGAGAATCCGTGTTTTGCTCTGGAGAGAACAGAGACGATGGTTTCTACTACTACGGGCAACCTAGCCCATAATACAATTAAAGGAGCTCTGTTTAATTATGGTGAGCCTCAGTGAGTCTGTGTGGGTGTCTGAAGAGTGTGAAAAGTATAGAGCACAAAAATAACCACTGAATGGGCTCTAATTAACTATAAATGACGAAATAATTTATCACATGCACTTATACGCAACACTGGATAACTCGGGCTAGTGAATTTGTTTACGCCCCTTCCCAAAAGTGCATACTTTGCAATATTATTATTATTATTATTATTTTTATTATTATTATTATTATTATTATTCCCTCAAAACAGTTATGATACAACCGCTAAAAGTGTACATTGAAATTTGAATCTTAAATGTACGCAGAATCAAATATAGTCTGGTTATGATCGATAAGATTGCTTGGAGGTATTTCGCTTAACATCAGTTCGAGATCGAAATTTTCTGCGTCCACATAGTGAATGAAAATTCTAACCAAGAAAGTCAAAGAAACGAATTAACCTTCAAGACTTGATTTATGGCCTTCTTCTGGAGTTATATATATATAAACCATTCTGCAATTTAAAGAAGAAGAAAAACACAGGCCATAAATGGAAGCAAATGGATTTTGTTTTCACTGTCTAAACAAATAAATAAATAAATAAATAAATAAATAAATAAATAAATAAAACGGTTACTTTAGTAACTACTAAATGCAATATAACAGCAATAGAATAGCCTAACAACAACGACAAACAAACTATAATTATTTTATTATTGTTATTAATGACAACATTCAAAAACAACGTATTATTATTATTTTTATTATTATTAGTAGTAGTAGTAGTAGTAGTAGTATCAGTATTATTATAATACTTGTATTCCATTCGTTTAGTTAATATTATCAAAATAAATAAAAACGGTAGGATACTAGGCTACATATTTATAAAGCGCGAGAGATTGAAATTACGCCCGTAACTTTTCTACAAAAGTTTCCGACTCACATTTAGCCGTTTAGCGCTTTGCATTAAATCTGTGCAGACGGTTCAGTTTATCACTACTATCATCATAATCTTTTAACGATGTTTTTTAGTTAATACTTTTATTTATATAATTATTTTGTTATTATTAAGGACGAGGTAAGATTTAAAATACTCCACTGACACCATGCTCTGATTTTTTTTATTTATTTATTTTTAATGCTCAACGTTAAGTCCTCAATGACTTCATGACACTTTCCCATATGGTCGTTGCACAACATGCCACTAGCTTTGCTCCTTGGGCTGTGCCATTGCTTGACAAGTCTATTAAGGGGATGACAGGCGTAGAAGCCCATTTACACCATAGGTCTTCTACCCAGACCTATACTGACACATGTGAAGATGTAGACATAGACCTTGACCCCTGTCAAAGCTCTTGAGCACGACTTACTTTTGATATTTTGATAACATCAGAGAGCTTCTGCAAGGCCAGCCTGAGCATGTCTGCATCTTTTGTGCCCACGTTGAATAGATGGCTATGTTCCACTGTTCTTTAAGATGTCGTCCAGATCTGTTGGAACACACATCAGTGTAATTTGAATGATGTGAAATGGACACCTCTTGTTATTGTAGATGACAACGCTGATATGAATATTCACTCCCGAGAAGGCATTTCTTTCTTTTCACTTTTCCATATAAACCCCCCCCCCCCCCCTTCTCTGCCTCAAGCAGTCCTAGTACTACATCTTCCATTAAAGCAGTGACAGGTGCTATTATTTCATGGTTTGCATGTTTTTGATCTCTCCCTATGAGGTGTAGAATATGTAAATCCCCATAGATTTATAATCATTATAGTCTTTGGACATCCATACATTTGTTCTTCTTCACTTTTTTTTGAGGGTCCTTGGCAAGGAAAATGGACAGAGTATAAGAAAGAAAGAAAGAAAGAAAGAAAGAAAGAAAGAAAGAAAGAAAGAAAGAAAGAAAGAAAGAAAGAAAGAAAGAAAGAAAAAAGAGTCTTAAGATTTGGAACTAATAAGACCGTTCTTTAGTTTATAACTTTTTTGGTTTAGCTCCAAAATCAATAATGAGGAGGCTTTGAAAGAATATTTTGACAGTTATACATAAAAAGCAAACTATAGCACACAAAAACATCTTAAAGAAAGAAAGAAAGAAAAAAAAAAGAAAGAAAGAAAGAAAGAAAGAAAGAGGGTCTTAAATAAGCATTGTAACTGTAATATAACTGGGTAAAATATGACAGAATGACAAACTTAAAAAAATAAATAAATGTAAGCATGTCATTTTATGGCTAATAGACCTAATACTAATATACATCATATAGAAATGTAAATACAAATTTAAAGGACTGTTACTTACTAACAACTTCCCTCTTTCTTCGCATAAGCACAAGTCACTTTACAGATGTGTAATAGAATGAGTTTTATAATTTTGTGCTCCTCGCTTGTGATAATCATCTGAAAAACAACAATAAAAGCTTTTCTGTTATGCTATTTTTTGCAGCCAGTTACAGATTAAATGATTGACCAGTTTTCCATTTAGTAACTCTCCAATTCCAAACTTTGGATGACTTACTTGATGCTGAAGAACACAAATGACCCTTCTTCTTCTTCTTCTTCTTCTTCTTCTTCTTCTTCTTCTTCTTCTTCTTCTTCTTCTTCTTCTTCTTCTTCTTCTTCTTCTTCTTCTTCTTCTTCTTCTTCTTCTTCTTCTTCCATAAAACAAAAGAGTTAAAAGTTAAAGTTCACCATAGTTTTGGACCAAATAATTGAACAAAAATAGTTCAAACAATCTTCAAAATATCTTTGTTCTAAAGGCTGAAAGTCGTGCAGACCATTGTGGGTGAACTACAGTTGAAGACCAAATTATTAGCCCTCCTGTGAAATATGAATTATTTTATTTCCCAAGTGATGTTTAACAGAGCAAGGGATTTTTTTACTGTATATATATTTTTTTCTGGATAAAGTATTATTTATTTTATTTTGGCCAGAATAAAAACATTCTAATAATAAACCAAATAAAATAAAATAAATAAATAAACAACTAAGGTCAATAGTATTAGCCTCCTTAAGAAAAGTTATTTTTTTAAATTGGCTAGAGAACAAACTGCTATTGTCTAATGATTTGCCTAATTGACCTAACTTGCCTAGTTAGCCTAATTAACTATAGTTAACCCTTTAAATTGCACTTTAAGCTGTATAACTTAGCGTATAATTAACTAGTAAAATATTATGTACTGTTATCATGGCAAAAACAAAAGAGATCGATTATAAAAAAATTGTTATTTGAAATATTAGGTTTCAAAACGTGTTGATGAAATGATTTTATCTCTCCAGATAAAAGATAAGATTTTAAAATTCTACATGAGGGCTAATCATTTTTGTCTTTAAGGTATAATAAAATAATGTTGCAATGACCAGATGAAAAAAATATATATGTGGTGATCTGATCTCACAAGAGAAAACATAGTTTGTTTTAGTGAAATGTTGCCTATTTTATATGAATTCATACAATCTCGCTTGCATTTAACATTTGATAAAAGCAAACACAACTCTCACTGGGAAGTGTGGGGATTGTACGAAAATGTTTGAGTCAGATTACATAAATTATAAAAACGTACAAAAGAGCTACAAATTCCCATAATATTGTGTTGGAACTTTCAGAAGAGTATTTTTAGATAAATAATTTTTAGAAAATACAAATATATCAAAAGATTTGAATTAGAGAATTACTATTGTATCAAAAAGTTAAAAAGAATGTCTTTCCTCTGTCTCCTTCTTGAGGCTGCCTGAAGTTGTTCCATCAGCCCAAACACGAAGACCCCTTGCAGACAGTATGTGTTGTGCAGCTCTGATCTGGGCTATGACAGGGTACTCTAACAATATCAGTCTGTCGAACATGCTGGCCTAGCTGCCACTTTCAATTTGCCCGTGACCTCGTGGCCAAAAAATGGGGGAGAAGTGGCAGAATGCGGGACTGAAAGCTGGTATTATTTGTCTGACAGCTTCACTCATCTGGAAGTAATGCAAAATGCAATTCATATTTACACTCCATGACCTTGTGCTAGAGGAACAGAGCTATCTGCATGCAGACCAATGAAGCAAAGGGGAATGGAGTGCAGATCATTCCTCAAAAGAAATTTGTCAAAATCTTCCTCTCCTTATCATTATCGCCAGCTGAAGCAATGCACAAGGCCACGGCTGAAGAATTAGGTCAGTGCTGTCATTGCGGTGGCAGTAGAAGGAATCGGCAAAGTGTATTGAACAGCATCATAACATAGATGTCCACCTGCAACTGCAAAGAAAATAAATTTTCTTTCTTTGCATTTTGGTATGAGAACATCCTGTAAGTAATCTAAAAAGTAATCCAAAAGTTGTTAGATTACATTGCTCTTAAAGATGTAATCTAATGGATTACATTATGAAAATTTGTTGTCAATAATGTCATTTGTAATTGTGAATATATAAAGCAATGTTTAGAAATCACCAGATGGACATTCCATTCTAAACTAGTGACGTTATAAAGTTACGCACAATGCATAATGGCTGATGTGTAAGTCTGCTAAAAATTAGGTCAATGCTGTCATTATAGTGGCAGCAAAAGGACAAACCATCTTGACTGTCAACTGCAACTCTAAAAACAAGCAAAAAAAAAAAGAACCCAGCAAACAATTTTGTGTTTAATAGACGTCTAATAGACATTTAGGCAGCTTGGCTAAAACAAGGCTAAACTTTGGCTGTCAGTGAAAATCTAATAGATGTCTAAGAATAGCCCAAAACTAGACTAGTAGTCAAATAGATGGATTAGACAGACTTTATATGTGTAGTCATTTATTTCTGTTTATTTTGGCCAATTCTTAGACGTCTATTAGATTTTCACTGACAATTTAGCCTTGTTTTAGCCAAGAGGACTTTGTTTAGACGTCTATTAGATTTTCACTGACAATTTAGCCTTGTTTTAGCCAAGAGGACTTTGTTTAGACGTCTATTAGACATCTTTTAAAAACCAAAAAATGCTTGCTGGTAACTGTCTGACAATTATTGGGTAATAAAATCAAAGAATGGAAATGTGATTTGAAATTAAGTGTAATATTAAATTTTTGTTTTCTATTTCAGCTTATAGAGATTTTGCAAAGTCCCTAAGCATTTCATAAATAAAAATCTAAATCATGATAAATACATTTGCTGTCAGTTTATGTACTGCATATACCACAAGTGCTGTGTGGGTTAAAAGATGAGAGTTTCACATCAAATCAGTTTTCAAGGTCCAGCACATTTCAAGGTTAGTATTTCTTTGATTCCTTTCTACTTGCTCTTTATGAAATGGATGTCTTTTAAGGTTAAAAAATAGCATTTTGTCATTTTTGTAAGAATCCATCCAGGTAAATCACCATAATCTTTGCAGAAATAGTGTTTTTCTCAAGTGAGCAACTCTTAAAATGAGATGGCAGACTTTTTGTGCCCATTTAATATTAATATTCTTAATTTGTATGCCTTTTTAAAACTTGAAACATGTATAAAATAATGCTTAAACATACCTATAGAATAAGCTTTAAAATACATAAAGGTATGAATTTATCCTTATGGGATACATCTTGAGGTTTGAAAGTAATCATAAAGGCATAATTACAGTGCTCAGCATATATAAGTAGACCCCTCACAAATCTATCTTTTAAATTCATATTTTTTTCTAGGAAGTTATAATATTATACAATATTTGTGCATATACATTAGTTTAGTCAGTACTGAAGGCAAACATGGAGCTTATCTAACAAAACAACTTATGATAACCGTCCAAAAACTAGTACAGCCAAATTTAATGTTATAGAAAAATATGAAATAAACATTTTAAAAGGAGGAAAAATCAACAGAAGCAAAAAAAAACCAAAGTAAATATTTTGTAGAAATTTTGTAGGTTGTAATTTTCTTTGCAATATTTAGCTTGAATTTAATTGTATATCTTTAAATTTATAAATATGTTTGGTGACTAAATATTATTTTAATAAATATATCTGTTTAATAAATCTGTTTTGCTTAAATACTCTTAAATACATTGCTTATATTCACTGAGAAATGGATACAAATATTTATTTTTAAAATGGGGTGTACTTAATTATGCTGAGCACTGTATATCAATGCTTTTTTGATATTGATGCAATTTTATTGATGCATTTTTATTGTTTGTCTTTAGCATATGTTTATGGTAAAACAGAAATCAAAATGCATATATTTACTTCTTTAAATCCACAGGCCTTGTCCCCTGCCTGCCCTTATAATCCCCTGGCATGTGTCTGTGACATCACATGGCTGCTGGCTCCAAGTCCCCGTCCCCCTGCAACTGTCGTTAACTCTGCGAACAAATGAAAAATGACTGGGAGACTCATTGGCTCCTACCAATGACCTTGGGTATTATTAGAATGACCTCTCTTTGGCTTGACCAAAAAACCTTTTGATATCATTGCTGGAAGTGCACGAAATGATGGCCTCACTGCCGTTGGGAAAAGCAGAGTGGGGGGATGGGACGAAAAAGACCGTCTGAGAGGTTGGTGTTGTGTAAAAGTATATCTCTTTCTCCAGTTGCCGCACGCATAAATACTTAATTAGGGGACACAACCTGAGTTATTGTGCTCACCATCATCTTGACCCTCTTTAACGACGACAAGCAATATTTTGGTTTTACATTGCAGTGGGATGAGAGGAAAGGCTGTAGAGCAAAAGCGCTGGCGTTGATCTGGATTTGTGTCACAGTTCTGACAATACTTTATAGCCTGTACAGTGGTCAAGTGCAGCAGGGGGTGGCGCATCTGTGCACCGGATCAAGCTAAAAGGAGGAGTTGTGGCTGTGATGGAATGGCAGCGTCTAGAAGTTTGAGGCTGTTCTTCATAGCCTCTGTGTGGCGCAGGTCCAGGAGGAATCACTGCAGGTTATTGACGGTGGGTGGAAGTCCTGCCCACGCAGTAGCACATGCACAGATGTTTTACAGCCTTCTGATACAGCAGACATATCAAAATGTGTGTGTGTGCTGCTGCTGGGGCCCAGCAAAGAAAAAGGATGAAGCGTGAGGCGTGCCAATGGCTATTCGAAGCCCACACTTTCTAGGATCAAGGTTGTTCTTTTCTTTCTAACAAAAATGTTAGAAATGATTATGTTTGAAAAAAGGAGCCGAGGTAGTAACTGATTCCTAAAATTCATCTCGTAATTCATTTAAATTATGTTTTGAAAGTATGAGACTACTCATATTTTTTCACAAATTAAAGGATTGCCTAATATTCACAAAATTCCAGTAGTTATTTATTTGTCTATTTATCACCTTCATAGATTTTCCCTGATCCTTTTTATATTTTTGCTTTCTAAACAGTCTGCTGCTTAAATATGTTCTGAAAGTGGTGGAACTGCAGTAATTAGAAGGTCACGCTGCATAAAGATAAGCATTTCATCTTGTTAAGAAAGTTTTAATTATAATTAAATCATTTATTTACTTACATTTTAGGAGGTGATTATTTTTTTTATATTTTAAATACATTTGTGAACATTCAACTCAAACCCTGGACTCAAAAATCTTCTTGGAATGCAACTTTTAAATGGATAAAAATTCTGAATAAATGAAAATACAAATAATACTTGGAAGAATGTTATAGACTTATAGTCATTGATTTGCATAATATTCATTATTATTATTATTATTATTATTATTATTATTATTATTATTATTATTCATACAATGAAGCTCAATGGCTACCTGTGGCCAATATGTTACAAAATACACACAAAAAATATTTCTGCAAAATTGTTGCAAACTATTTATAAGGTTTGAATTTAAACAAATTCAATTTAGTAATATTAAACCTAATTTGTTTGTTTAAATTCAGCCCAAATAAATTGTTTACAACCACTTACCTTAAACAAATGTAGTAAATCCAAGGAATCATCTTTTAATCTTTTTTTTTTTTTTGTTAAGCTTCTTTTGTTTAACCAGAATAAAGAAAACTCCTAAAGGTCTGGTACAATATGGGTCAGTAAATAGTGAGTACATTTTTATTTGGGTGAACTATCCCTTACTTCATGTTGTTAATGATAAAACATTAAAGATGTTTTTTTTAAATAAACATGTTCATCATTTCACATTTTAATTTAATTTGTCAGAAAGAAAGAAAGAAAGAAAGAAGCTCATAAAGACCATATTTTGAATCAGAGGGAGTAGCTAGCAGGGGGTCCTAAAATTGTAATGACATTATTTCATTTTTAAGTGCTTGGGATATTTCAGTCAGGCAGGGTGCAATTTGTTTCTCTTCAGATCTTTAAAAGACATGGGCAATAAGTCAAGAGGATGATGATTGTAAAACAAACTGATTATTGTAAGCCTAAACACAGAAAATAAACTCCTTTTTCAAAGTACAATTATGCACCTGGGCAGACTGTTATTAAACAGACTGACTGATTAAACTGAACAGACTGGTATATATATATATATATATATATATATATATATATATATATATATATATATATATATATATATATATATATATATATATATATAATATGGACGCAAAGGCACGGTGTCTGATTGTGTCTGTGATGAGAAATGGAAGAGCACAAGGAGAAAGAGAAGGACTGATATGAACCCTTGTCTTCTCTTCTGTCATTTGGAAATAAATCTGATGCCCTTTGGACTTTAACTCCGTACAAAAAGGCCAGTTTATTACAGGCTATGACGAGCAGACGAGAGACAGGAGCATTGGGAAAATGACAAGTGGAATGAGAAACGCTGGATGTTTAGGAGGGAGACCGGAGAGGACTGGAGATTACTTCAAATGATAGCTATAAGCGTGGGATTCTTTGATGTAATCAGTTCTCTAAGTCCAAGGGCTTTCCATCATCACAATCTTGAGGCGCAGATTGGGAGATGTTGGGGCCCCTATACATGAGCTATCGCGTTTAGGAACTCGATTTTAGAAGCCCATCACTCCTCATCTTATATCGATCAAAAATGAGATATCCCAGCGGAATATTTTATGCTCACAGGCACGACTGACGAGTTTGAGATATCTAGTGGCTATAGATAGTTTAATAATCGTCTTTGATCTTTGTGTATTGTGTTCGCTTTCGTGTATTCAAACGCCGTTTAGTCAAAAGAGACAACAAAGGTAGTCAGTCTAAGACCGTTTTGTTTGGTTTATTTCAAGAGGGTCAATAATTAATCCGACATTACAGAAAACCCGTTAGTTATAAGGTCACAATAATTAGTTGCGTTTTATACATATGTATTCGTAAATAGGCTAAATAAAGGCAAAAATTAGTCACGTTTAATTGTTGTACAGTAATGGCTATATGATTTAGATTTACATAATACAAATTATATTTATCGATTTTAATCAAGTAATAATTATTTTTATCATTGGTCCCCAAAATTCACAGAGTGCAGAATTGTTTTTCATTCTGTCACACACTGAAATATTGTTTTCTCCCTTATGTCTACCGATTTTATTTTACCCCAGCGTACAAAATCTTACCGTAACATCTTCACAGTGTCAGAATGAGCGCAACATCCATTTCACTTGAATGTGCCTTTACCAGGGGCAAACTTCACGTGTTCATCACACGATCATCGCAGTGTAATAGTCTTTTAAACAGGTCACACGCTGTCAGACAGGTGGCTGTATCCCCCTCAGGCAGTGTGTTTCTTTTCACTGCAGGTGGACCGCGCACCCCTGGAAAGACCAAACAAAACACATTTGCTTGTAGAAGAAATTTACATCATTTAGGAATAAAAAACAGACATTCTCATTGTCATTATTAAAGAAATAGTTTAAGTGAAATTTGTTATTATTTACCCACAATTCACTTGTTACAAATCATTAGATTTTATATAGGCTAGAAAGAAAAAAATACTATGGGAATCAATAAGTCCCATCAGCCAACATTCTTCAAAATATTTTCTTTTGTTTTTTACAGTAGAAAACTCATAAATGTTTAAAACCAAACGAGGCAAAGTAAATGACTAGGTAATTTTCATATTTGGGTGAACTATCCATTTAAGAAGTTCTGCGCATTCAACCTTTCGTTTAAAAGAAATTAAATGCTAACTCTAAAAGGCTCGTAGTTAGCTCTTGTTTATAATTTAAGCAGAAAGAACAGAAGTTTTTTTATATGCTGTATGCGTCATATTCCCAAAAGACAATATCTGTAAGTTCCCTTATGACGTCTGATTGATCTTTTTTAGTTCTAATTGGGACCTTTCCCTTCCCTTCCCTTCCCTTCCTCGCTAACATTCATCGGATTTATCGGTTGTCTAGTTATTTATTTCAACATTTCTTTTAAACTATGCAATTAAGATATTTGGTGTCTCTAAAAACGTCTAGCTCTCAAACGAATGACTAGACACGTGATTTATATTTGGGATTGGCTCGTGAAGCAGTAGGACTAAGTTTAAAGGGCAAAATGATCAGATTGGCTGCATGTATGTTTTCCCACCTCTTTACCTCCCTCTCTCCTTTCTTCATGCTTCCCAATTTGTCCTTTATTGAACCTTTGTCTTCGGTGCATCTGCTCGCAGTTAATTAAAATTTGAAGGGGTCACTGTTCTGACTTCAGGCTGCTTGCCGCCCTCCTTCCAGCAGCTTTCACATGAGCAAACTTCACAGGTGTAACACTGTGGATAACAGCTGTTCAGGGACACTTACAGCACCTTTAAGTACAAGAGAGGAACACGAATGCTTCCCTTCTCTCTGGCAACAATTCAGACTGCCCTCAACCTCTGCCAGCATGACTGAGTGTTCCCTCCATCTCCATCTATTTCGCAATGTTCATGGCTTCTCTTGCTAATTCAAAACGCGGGATGTTACATATCAACACAAGAAAAGGGAAATTAATTCGACCATCAAAATTTCACAAACGAACAAACTTGTAGGCTACGAAAAAAACGTTTGTTTAACTGTTGTATGACAGGGTTACCTAAATTGACCGTCAAAGCATTTTCATCAGCGTCATTGGCGCGAACTGAAACATTTGAACTTACGTCAGTATGCCTGTTAATTTATTTGTGATATTGCATAGCCTACCCAGAGTTTCTGCTACAAATTAGCATCCATACACCTATCCATAATCTGTGTAAATTAATGCCAAAAATACAGCATACTTCAACAACACATAATCAAACATCAGTTTAGACTTTAAATAATTATTTTATCTCCCTCCACCAATGTCCATCCTATTTTAATTCCAAACAGACATTGGAAATGTCAGGGCAGATGTAATACTTTTTATTTAAATGCATAATAATGAGGACATATTAGTAACAGTTTTATGTAGTAATAGTAGTAGTAGAAGAAGGGTAGTGCTATTATTATTATTATTATTATTATTATTATTATTATTATTATTATTGTTGTTGTAGCAATTGTCGCTGTTTATTATTATTATTATTATTATTATTATTATTATTATTATTATTATTATTATTATCATTACTATATATATAACAACCACAAACCAAGACATGACTGTAGCGTACTACATTATTCCCATTTTCAACCCGCGACGATATCACAGAAGATTTAGCTATTTAATGCATAATTAAGACGACTGTTTTGGACATAGCAAAGCAACATTTTAGGCTATTTCAAACGCAACTAGGTATGTTTTCCCTATATAAACCATAATCATCATTACCACCGCCATCATCGTCATCATCTCCGCTATCAACATCATCACATTATCATAATTATAATCACAGCTTGTCTGGTCTTAATCTACGTCGAAGATTGCCTCCTTAGACTCATTTCTTGTCATTAACTCTTTATTTACCACATTTTATTACCTCATCAGAAGTCATTCATTTAGGTACGTGCATATAATCCACAACACTTTACGTTAAAGTAGGACGTGCAAAGATGTAGAGGAGGAGTCTGTAAAGTGCCCTGAAAATGATGGTGTGCCGCTGCCACTGCCATGCCAAAACCATAGTAATTGAATCATCCCTCCAATTCTGTTTGATAGAGCAGTCAGAAATTGGTCTGGATAACAGAGGCAGCTTTGAAAGCAGTGATGGATACTATTGTCCAATTTTGACCCTCTATTAACACGGCTTCTCAGCATCTGGATCTTTTCACCCCCTCCCACCACCAAGGCAGAAGGGCCAACCAATTTCAGTCAACACACCCAGCTCCACTGCTCTTATCCTTTCTCGACCCAGGACGGAAAAGGCATGTAACATCTTTTCCCCTCTCAAATGACTATTTCCCTCTTGACGGTGATTCTGATTTGAGTCGATTTCACTCACACTTTGGAATGGAAATGCTTTACAGATTATTATTATTATTTTATTATAATATTCACAATTATTACACATAAGCATATTTTAAAATGGCCTAAATTAAAAGAAAGCAGAGCATTTTTTCTTACTCGTGACCACCAAACAAATACCCTTCGCATCGTTTAATTGGAGATGAAAGAGCTGTAAAGAGAATGAGTGGGGAGGGAAAAAAAGAGAAGGATGACCTTCTGGGTGACAGACATAGGTTGGAGGGTGGCATTTTATTGTGAGCCTCTCAGTGAAAAGGAAGAAAAGGAGAGGACCAGTCAATTTAACGCAAGGACCAAGAGAGCAAGAGGGTTGCTAAGAGACGGGAGATGCTGCACAACTTCCATCGGGAGGCAGGCTCTGACCTTATGCAAATGTGGCTCCCCAAATCTTTTGTGGCAAAGGCAGCAAATTCCCCTTGCCGTGTCACCAATACCTGGCATCAAGCCTTCCCTTTCAGGCCATTCTCTCGCCAGAGAAAAGAAGCCGGCACAGTTGAAAAAGAAGATGATGAGCCTCTCTGACAGACAGTAAGAAAACATGCTTTTGTGATATTTTGCTGTTGGTTTTAATGTGGGAATGCATGGGAGATTTACAATGCTTGCGTTCTGCACATTAGGCGCGCAGCATATGAAGCTTTCACAATGAACACATGCCTCCAAATGTCAGCTAGCCCCTAAGCCCCAGTAAGCGACATGTCCAAGGCTAAAAGCACCCACTCCCATTACATTCTCAAATTGCATCTCTTCAAGCTCTCTAAAAGCTCTATGAAGGCACATTAATGTATCCAAGCAATCAGACATGTGCCAGGCTTAGGCAGGCATGCAATAATTTGTGGCATGTTATTAGATCATATCAGAGCAGAGAAAGGGGGAGTATGCAGAGTATTCATATAATTACCCGTATATGGACCGAGAGTGGATGTCTGCCTCGTAGTCACTTCTGAATTATATGAATGCATAATGCGCTTTAGTCTAAGACTATAAAATAAACAGATTTTTTTTTTCTCTAGGCAGAGATGCCATTTCCATATGAAATACCGATCTCGGCAATGGCTAAAATAAAGACTGGAAATGAAAAAAAAGGCATGTCTGTCTATAAATAACTAAGGTCATACCTGTCTAGATTATAACTTAGGTTGAGCTCTGTTGACAGCATTTGTGGCATAATGTTGATTTGCACAATGATGATTTGGGCTCTTGCTGGGTTTTATAGGGGTTTTCAAGCATCAAAGCAAAAAAAGTTTGAGTGTTAGAATGTGTCTTTTTAATGGCTGTCTATCATATCTTTTTTACCATGACTTACACCCACTAAAATTAAATTTAGCATAACAATAGTTTCCATAAAATCTCATCAGGCATATTTAGAGAATACAACCATTTGATGACATATTAAAAACAACTTCTAAGGATTCAGTGCAGCCCCAAAATACTAATTAATTTTCTTTTTTAATCCTTATATTTTGTAATTTTCCTCCAAACCATTAGGTTTTTACCATTTGCCAGCAAGAAGATTATAAACATTTTAAATGTAATACAGTTTTGTAAAATTAGTTATTCTTACTTATTCTAATAAGTGCAGATCAGACTAAGTATGTTGATTTGTTTAGACATAAATATGTAAATTTCATTCATTCATTCAATTTCCTTTGGCTTTGTCCCTTATTTATCAGGGGTCGCCACGGCGTAATGAACCACCAACTTATCCAGCATATGTTTTATGCAGCAGATGCTCTTTCAGCCGCAGCCCGATATTGGGAAACACCCATACACTCTTACATTCACACATTCATACACTATGGCCAATTTAGTTCATTAATTCACCTGTAGCGCATGTCTTTAGACTGTGGGGGAAACACCCAGAGGAAACCCATGCGAACATGGGGAGAACATGCAAACTCCACACAGAAATATGAATCAGCGACATTCTTGCTGTGAGGTGACAGGGCTAACCACTGAGCCACCATGCCCCCAGCTTTAAATTAATTCACCCATATTTTGACATTTTATTTTCATAAAAAGTTATTTGAAACATTAAAGTACATCATTTAACTGAACGTATATGCTCAGATCAGAGCAGAGATCAACAGCCCATAATGCAGTTTTTAAAGCGTAAAACAATAGTAAACACACATGAATCACCAACTACTGTATAGGAAACTGATTAAGATTTTTGTTATTTCATGAGGTTTGTGGTTTACATTATCCATTTTACAGTTTGACTCCATTCACTTTCACTGTAAGCTACTCTACAGTATGTATCTAGGTATTTATTTAAAGGTGCAGGATGTAAGTTTGACAGTGGTTTAACTGTCTTGCATTCCTGGATCAAAACAAATACAAGCACAGGTTGCCAGATTGATGACCAACAGGAGCAAGTCTCAAGCCTAAAGGCTGATTTAAACCATGTTCTAACTAAAAGTAACGGCATGTGATAGAAGGAATATTTTGCAAATTAAAAGGAGTTTTTGTTCTAATCAACACCTGGAATTGACACATTAGAAACATCTTCTATTTCCAGCAGCTGAACAACAGAAAACAATGATCACCTCAGGTACACCTCATGTGCTTTATTCAGTGTTAAATGCTAACAATGTGAGTTTGAATGCCATTTTACATTACATTTATTGCCATACAACTGAAATCAGCAGCAGATTATAAACCTTACCGTTTGTTGGAGTGCAGTGAGGGCACTATTCTGTGCTTCTGAATGGCTGTAAATTTCTGTGTGTTTCGTCTGGTGCAAACAGCCAAATTGCTTATCACTGCAAATCTCATCACATACACTGAAGAAAAATGATGTCTGCAAAATTGTTGCAAACAATTTATGTGTTGAATTTAAACAAATAAAGTTTAGTGATGTTCAACTTAATTTGTTTGTTTAAATTCAGCCCAAATAAATTGTTTACAACCACTTAACTTAAAAAATATAGTAAATCCAAGGAATCATCTTTAATCATTTTTTAGTGTAGCGTGTTGTTAGGACACGGGGATAAAATGTAACCTGCTCACCTAATGTTTACTAAAGTTTTCTAATTAATAACCACCTCATGTGGAACTCTGAATCTGCATCTTATTTTGCAGTCTGCTTCTGTCCACCGGAGGTCGCATTTCGGTCACGGGCGCACGCTTTGAGAGCCTTCCTGACTGACTGAATGAATGAATGAATTAAATACACAGTTTTCCACTATTTGGCAACTCTGGGTGCTGAAATATAATTGGCTAAACTGGCAGTGAGTGGGTTAAATGACCAAAACAAAGACAGCAGTTGTGGCACCTAATGCACATTTTCAAAACAGAATATCTGACTTTCTGAAATATCTGCAAACATATTAGGTATTTTTATGCTTTATAATAGTCAAAAACTTACAGCATATTTAAAGGCATAGTCAAATCAAAATTGTGTGGCTTAAATGATATAACATGGAATATTCCAGAATTTCTTTATTTTTTATCAGGTATTGTAAATAACATCAGATGGACAAGATCACATGATTTATATATTTCATATAAGCTAATTCAATAAACAAACATCATGATCCAATTAGCAAAGAGCGCTGATTACCTTTCCTTGACATAAACATGCTAACATGCAATACATCTCTGTCTGCCCTCGGGCCAACAACACACTCTCTATCTCTGCCTTTCACTATTGCTTTCTTGCTATCTCTCTACAATCTCCACTGGGCTTTGTTACATCAGTCTTCATAATCTGTTTGAGCAGTAGCATGGAGGTTCAGGGGTTACCTCTGTCACTTGTCTCTCCAACAGGCAAACAAGCAACACCACATCTACCTGCTAAGACCCTGCAAACCAACAAGGCCCCAGAGACGATTCAAGACAGCTGACAATGGAGCAGGCTGAGAAACATCTTCGCAAGGAATGGCGGCTATATATTATATTGCATGTTACTCAGAATATACTTTCATTTTTTTAAGTTGAATCAAGTTAACTTTAATAATTATTTCAACATATATGAATTAATCTGACTTAAAATATCAAGTTAAAATTGTATAACTTAAAAATAATAATAAAGTTGAAGCCATATTAACTTATTAAAATAATGTGCAAAAGATTGCATTGATGGCAACATGGTGGCTCAGTGGTCAGCATTGTCACCTCACAGCAAGAAGGTCGCTGGTTTGAGTCCTGGCTGGGTCAGCTGGCATTTCTGTGTGGAGTTTGCATGTTCTCCCCGTGTTGGCATGGGTTTCCTTTTGAATAAACAAAATTGGCTGTAGTTTATGTGTGTGAATGAGTGTGTATGGATGCTTCTCAGTACTGGGTTGCAGCTGGAAGGACATCCAGCTGTGTAAAACATATGCTGGAATAGTTGGCGGTTCATTCCACTGTGGTGACCCCTGATGAATAAAGAGACTAAGCCGAAAGAAATTGAATGAATGAATGAGATTGCATTGATACAACCTGTTAAATTGTTCTCTGATATCTACATACAAGGTATGTGGTTTAGGTAATTGCAAAAAAAATCTCCAGAAATGGTTTTAAGGGTTAATTTCCAACCCTAGAAATTGGCCCTATATGATATGGTTGGTTTTGATGATATTTGGAAGGGTTGTGAATAATAATAATGAGCTCCACTCAGACTCTCAAGCAGCTCATGTCAGTGTCTGATATCACAATATACATGTACAAAACAATCATACTTCAGTTGTCAAAAGATATTATATCAAACTAATTGAGTAGATTTTTATTTAGAGTAAATAACAATATTTAACATGAGTGAGCTATCTTCATCCCACAGTAGGGGAGCACGGGGCACAAAGTAACGCTGGGTTAAATGTAACACAGAGTTTTAAGGTATTTGCTCAGGGGTAACCATGGCATGCTTCCGAGGTTTTCACCACAGTGTCGGCAGACGTCTTCCTGCCAATTATTGAAAAATTTCGGCGAAATTTGGATGAGAAACACAGGAGAAATCATTTTTGCAGCATAAAAGTATTTTTTATTATAGTCAATATTTTTTTCTTTTTAAAAAATCGGTGAAAGTATGAATTTAAAATCTTATATTGTTGTGATCACTGTCTTCTAAGCTAAAAGATGAAACCATTTTGAAAGATGTATAAAACAGAGACTGCTAGCCAGCTTTGAGAAAAACATGACACAGCGGGGTTAGTTGTAACAAGGTGTTACAATTAAGCCACACATTGTTGGACACCTATTAAAGTAACAAAATATTTTTTTGAATTTTGAGTGTAATGTTGAGAACTTTTTAAATAAAAATGTTTTTTAGTAGAAAATATTGTTTTAATAGAAAAAAAAATATTTTATTGCTAATAATGCAAATAAATGCATTGAATAATAATGGATACATGGATAATAATGCAAATAGATTCAAATGTGTTTATCCAATAAACAAAAAATAAATAAACACATTGTGCTATGTAGAATAAAAAAGAAATGAGTCAATTACTGAGAAAACATAGCTACTATTTAAAGTAAACTGAAATTAAATTAACTGTGTGAAATCTGCCTTTATAAGCATGTGCTACAACTAACCCCGTCTGTTACAACTTGCCCTGCAGGTGGGGTAAATAGTAACATTTTTACTCCTGGCACTTTTGGCAATACTGCACCGAAACCATAGGTCCGGCGATCATAATCCCAGTGCTCATTTGTAGGAGACAAATGTGTTGTGTGTTGTTGGTAAAAAAATATGGTTTGTCTAACCCTATTACTTTGTTCATTATTTGACCAAAATCAAAAAGTGTTACTTTGTGCCCCGCTCTCCCCTAGAAATCTAGCTTGCTTCTGAGTTGTTTTGGATTATATATTGGCTAAATTATAATTATACTTGACACAGGGGGCCAACAGAAATGTCTTTCGAGTTGTATTTTGTAGTTTTACCATATCTGAAAGCAGAAGCATGCATTATCAAGTTTATTACCATCCTTTCATGCCAGAAAATTCACAGTAGGAGCTGAGTGATATGACAAAATCAATGCAAAAATCAGTTCAACAGTTTAAATGTTTGTTGCTTCATTACAAACGTGCACAGGTGTCTGTTGCCTCATTGCAAAGATATGCAGCAAATTTCACAGTTTACACTAAAGATAGATTGTAGCAGACCTTATGCCTCTTCAGGGTGGCATTGAATACATTTTTAATCCATACATCCCAAGTTTTGAGTTCTGATCAACTGTGAACAGTCCATAGTCATGCATGGCTACCTGAAAACTGCCTTCCTTAAAGGCTGTCATATTTCCAAAATAAGACTCTTAGAAGAGCGGCAAGGGGGCTCAGTGGTTAGAACTGTAGCTTCATAGCAAGAAGGTCAGTGGTTTGAGTCACGGCTGGGACAGTTGGGATTACTGTGTGGAGTTTGCATGTTCTCCCCATGTTGGCTTGGTTTTTCTCTGGGTGCTCTGGTTTCCCCCACAGTCCAAAGACATGCTCTATAGGTGAGTTGAATAAACTAAATTTGTCGTAGTTTATGAGTTTATGTGTGAATGTAACAGTGTATGATTGTTTTCCAGTTGTGGGATGTGACTGGAAACGTATCTGCTGCGTAAAACATAAGCTCATTCCACTGTGGCGACCCCTGATATATAAGGGACTAAGCCAAGGAAAATGAATGAATGAATGAATGAATGAATGACTCTTAGAAGAGCTTAGAAAACTCCAACATTAAGAAAAAAAGTTGTAATTATTGTTGTAATCTCAAAAATAAACGTTGTGACTAATCAAATGCTGCTGGGGTTGTGCATATTAGTGTGCGGATCATCATAGTCCAATTGGTTCCTATAGGGCTTCTCACCAGGTTTCTTTACACTAACAAGATATACATGAGAACAAGGAAACAGTGGTGTTTCTGACTCACAGTATACCATTTCCATGTACTGAACACTTATTATTAAAACTAAGGAACTAATTATTAGTAGGGAAGGGCAGCCTATATGTCATCCAGTTATTTTTGAGGGTCAACATGTTGAGATTGTAAACAGTTTTAAGTACTTAGGGATTATTTTAGATAGTAGTTTAAATTTTGGTGAACACGCAGACTATATCAATAAGAAAGCAACACAGAGACTCTTTCTTTTAAGGAAATTAAATAGTTTTAATGTTACTAAGGGTATTCTGCATTGTCAGAAATAAAGGTACGCAAACTGTCACTGGGGTGGTACCTTTTCAAAAGGTACACATTTGTACTTAGAGGGTCCATATCGGTACCTTAAAAGTATATATTAGTATCTAAAAATTTTAAGAGGAACACTTTTGTACTTTGTAGATACTAATATAAACCCTTGAGGTATTACAGTTTTTCTCCATTGGTTTGGCTCATTTCTTGAAACTGGAATTACATTCTCATAACAACATGGACAAACCTCCAAACCACTTGGCAATTGTTCACAACAGAATTGATTTTTCTCATTCATTTCATCAAATTGCAAATGTCTAAGTACATCTAGCCTACATTTAGCACAATTTCCAAGTGAATAGATCTAGTTGATCTAAACTGATTGTTAATTCTCAGTTCAATGGTTGTTCGCTCCAAAATGTGTCAGAGTCATTTCATTGTATATAAGTCATCACATGCACAATAGTCTGTTCAATTTTCAAAATTAGTCAAGAACATAATACCATGAATATCATATATGACACCGTGGAACATGTGAAACATTTATTACAGCAACTGGCAGTCAGTAAAACTAGAATTTGACTAACAAAGGAGGAATTTCACACATCTCAGATGACCAAACAAGCACTGTAGGCTGCATATAATTTTCATTGTTTTTGTTTGTGTGTTTATATTACAATATATTACGCTGTACATTTTTTATTCTGATGTATGTTAATTACTTTATGTGTGTGATTGATAATAGTTACAATTTCATTGGCAGTATGAGTGCAATGTACAGTATGATGTCAAACCTTGGAGGCTACTCTTAACCTAAAATCCCAACACAATCTCACGGCAATTCGTAACTTTTTGATTTAGTGACTAATTCGAATGAATTTGTATGATCTCATTCATACAATTTAGTATGATTTGCTTATCCCCTAATGATGGTTGGGTGACACGCCTCCTTTTTAAAATTGCACATTTTCGTACGATTGAACACTAATTAACCACTGAACTGACAAATGTAAGATAGTTAAATTTCCTTGTGAGATCAGACTGAAAATCCTTCATTCATTCATTGGTTTTCTTGTCGGCTTTGTCCCTTGCGGGGTCGCCACAGCGGAATGAACCGCCAACTTATCCAGCACGATTTTACGCAGCGGATGCCCTTCCAGCCGCAACCTGAAAATCCTTATTTCTTATAATTTTTTTAATCTTATCAACTTATTTTATTTAGTTTTTTACACAATTGCATTCTGTCAAAAAAAAAAAAAAACAGTTCAGTAACCATTTTCAAAAACTGGGCTAAGACTGAAAGGTGAACATGAGGGATATTTCAATGGTCCTCTGTCGTACTGACAAAACATCTAAACATTTTGACTTGAAGTGCTTACGCAATGCCAAAGGGACAAAGGATTTTGGGGCACTGACTGTTTAAATGAGAAGGAAATTTAGTTTTGACATATGAAAGAACAGTTTTGGGAAAGATATGAGCTTTTGCAAGTGAGCTATAGTGTTGTGCTGAACTGTAAGTTTTGCAAAACAATCTTAGAGTATTGAGAATGTAATTCCTGTTTCAAGAACTGAGCCAAACCAATGGAGAAAAACTGTAATATGGACCTTTTAGATACAAATTTGTAGCTTTTGAAAAGGTACCACCCCAGTGACAGCTCGTGTACCTTTATTTCTGAGAGTGTGAGGAAGGTTTATACCAGTCTGGTTGAATGCATTATTTCCTATAATATTTCTTGCTGGTATGGAAATCTTGGAG